>CM063092.1:149997926-150035426 GCA_031876335.1 Hipposideros larvatus
TGTTGTCATCTTTTGACTATTGTGAATAATGCTGCTATGAATGTCTGTATACAAATATTTGTTTGAGTACTTATTTTCAGTTTTTTGCGACATAGGCCCAGGAGTAGGAATGCTGGGTAATTCTATATTTAACTTTTCTGAGAAACCACCAAACTGTGCTCTGTGGCAGCTCCACCAGTTTACAGTATCATCAGCAATGTATGAGAGTTCCAATTTCCCCACATTCTCACCAACACTTATTTTCCATTTTTTAAAATTGCTATAGTCATCCTAGTGGGTGTGAAGCAGTATCTCATTGTGGCTTTGATATACATTTTCCTTACGACTAGTAATGTTGAGCATCTTTTCACTGTTTTTCAAATTTTAAGCTAAAATCATAGAACAGTCCCTGGATTAGATTTCAGGTCTCTGGAATTTAAGCTCAGTGGTCTTTTCTCAGTACAACAATGTCTTCTAATACATGACGCATGATATAATTTAATGTCTTGAATTTATCTTGACCTTATTGATTTTATCCAAACAACAAATAATGCAGGTCTGTCTTTATTGAATTAGAGTCATTCTAATAACCACAACGAATTAAATAAACTTCTTTCTATATTTATAGTCATATATTTCATGTGTGAGGTACTATATATCCTAAGATACAACACACTAAAAGAATTTTCATGTTTGAAAACTTCACATTGGACTTTGTTCCATGTAGAGGTTTAACCTGATATTGAAATATATAGTTATATTTTTGTTTCAGTTACACAAGGTGAACAAGTCCTAGAGATCAAGTGTACAGCATAGTACCTATAGTTAATATCATACTATATACTTAATATTTTGCTAAGGGGTAGATCTTATGTTAGGTGCTTTTACTATAAAAATAATATTACTGATAAATAATATTAGTAATAAATAAGAAACTTTTGGAGGTGCTAGATAGGTGTATGACCTAGATTGTGATGATGGTTTCCTAGGTGTATACTTATCTTCAAACACATTAAGTTATATATATTAATTATCAACAGCATTTTGTATGTAAAAAATGCTCAATAGGAATATAAATAATTGAATTAAATATATGGGCAAAATATTTTGAACAGACACTTCATCAGATAAGACAGATGGCAGATAAGCACATGAAAAGATGGTTAACATTATTGTGCATTAGGGATATGGAGATTAAAACCACATTGGGATACCACTACGTATCTATTACAATATCTAAAATTAAATGTACATATTATATATGTATATATGTGTATATAGATAGATAGATAGATAGATAGATAGATAGATATTTTGTGTGCTTTTTGGAATGTATTGTTAAGTAAAGAAAAAACAGAAGCAAGATAGAGGAATTTTTGTATAGTATGCCACTGTGTATCTAAGAGAAAGGGAAAAAGATATTGAGTTATCTAAAGATAGATAGATTAGATATCTCCTTTACTTAAAAATAAAAGGAAAATAATTTTTTTGCAATTTTGTATGGGGGAAAGGCATAGGCAGGGATAGAAGTTAGACTTTTCTAATAAAAACCTATACTTTTATAGGTTTGCTTTTAATACTATGTAAACACATGTATTTTTGAAATGATATTATATAAAATTTTAAAAAAAGGAATTATTTATTAAGGGTAACGTTAATTAAATATAAGGAAAATATCCACTTTAACATTCACACCTGGAAAATTTTATTAGGTGAATAATGTGTAACTACTATGGGCAGAGTATTAGCTTTTGAGTTACTTGACACTATCCTCGTAAATGGAAATTCTGAAACAAGATCTGATCGCTTTTGGAACTCAAGTAGTCAGCGTTGCTGTTTTTCTTTCATATTTGATGAAAAAAGTTATCTTTTTTCCTTCTGTCATTATAGTTGTAGCACTTTGCTACCACACAAATGTCAGTTACTTTAAATGACTACTTAATGTGAATATGTTTTTGGTCTATAAACTGTTTTTTTGTTGTTATTTTATCTATTTGAAGAGCATGGGTTTAGATGGTCTCCATTTAACTTCTAATACTTTTAGTACATTGAAAGTCACAGGAAAAGTTATTTTTTTAAAGGGCTGAGAACAGGTCTCAAATGTGATTACTCTTTGGCTATTTATGTTGGAAAGCACATGTTATCAAGTCATGAAGTTGAGGAAGATAGTGAATGCACCATCTCATTTATCTGTTTGTTCATTTATTCAGGCAATCAGTAATATTTCTTGTGTACCTAATATGTGCCAAGTGCTCTTCTGGCCCTAGAAACACAGTTACGAAAAAGAAGAAGGATCTTCCCTTCATTCATGGAACATTCAGTCTCATGGGGAGTATATATATTAATGATATAATTACACAGTCTAATAAAATGCACCTGTAACAGTGCTATGAAGCAGAGTTTCAGAGAGCTCTGGCTCTGTGGGGAAGAGCTACAGAAAGGCTTCTTTGAGGAATGATATTTGAAACTTTCAAGGAGTTAATTAGGCAATGAGAAGGCAGGAAGGTCTTTCCAAATAGAGGAGACAATGTTTGCAAAAATCCCATGGCAGGAGGCGTTCGATGAATCTAAAAACTCATGTGACTTGCATAGATGAAGAGGGAGCATGGTACAAGTTCAGACTGGAGAGGTAGAGGGGGAAGACCATGTTTCCCCTTGTAGGATCTCATCATGGCGCATGTGATCCTGGATGCCATGGTCAGATTCACTTCTAAGAAGTAATTCTGGTTGTTCTGTGGATAATCACGGAAGGTGGAGCATCAGTGGATAAGAACAGACAAAATAACAGACTATTATAGTGTTCCAAACAAGTTGTCATGGTTCCTGGAACTAGATGGAGAACATGGAGAGACATGTTTGGAATAGAGATTTTTTAAGAGGTAAAATGCCCACCCCTGGATTCATTAGAGTATATATTTATATTGCAGATTTGGTCTGAGTTGGTTCAGGTGGGCTAATAAAATGTAATGACAAGTAAATTTCAATCTCTCTCTCTTCCTCTCTCTCTTTCTCTCTGTGCCCCACCCCCAACATTTATTGTACAATCAGTATTTATATTCATAATCTTTCTTTGTAAATGTCAAATGTATATATTTAAATATCATGTCCTCTGTTTTACTATGTGATGTGGCTAATATAAACCTAATAGACACTAATTGTCAAATTTGCCAAGAAAAGACTCTTACAAATCTTGTTAGTTTTTAACATTCTGTTCATTTTGGAGCCTATAATGTATCCCCAGCAGGGACTGTGCTTGGAAGCACCAGGGACTCCTTGGAAGAAAATATACTTGACAGATCTCAGGTCAAACCATAATCATCCTTCACCAAGATTGATTCTGGACACACTGTAGGTAATGATACATTTTTATACTGTGGGATTTATGTCACTTTGTTGTCCCATTTTCTAGATATTTATCCATCAAATCCTGAGCATCTACAGAGATGTATACAACAACAGCTTGTTTTCTTATATTAGACCATCAGCTCAAATATGCTCATTCCAACTTTTCCATATCTATCCATGAAGGTTTGGACAATTTGCTGCTAGACCTCATCTAGTGAACATAAATGTGGATGCATTAGCTTAGCAGAAAAAATACCTCATTATTTCTTTAATTAAGAGATCTCTCTCCTTCCACCAGCAACCCCCTTCCATCCTATATTAATTCCTTTGATTCATTATTGCTATTCTTCCTTCATTTTGCTTTAAAATTTCCTCTCTTTACTATCTCACTTATTGTATTATGTCCCTGTGTTATTCATTTCACATTCCCCCCTTATGCTGTACCCTTTCAGAAACACTCTTTTATGTATTTGCCTCTTAATTTTTCTCTCACTCTTTTTTCTTTAGGTAATAGCGTAAAAGAATGTTTTTTACCAAAAGATTGCTGAAAAACACTATCTCTTTTGGGCTCCCTTGTGGCCTCGGGACAATGAGACAATAGACTGGGGGTTGTAAAGGGAAAGGTTATTGAGCCTGGACCACAGAGGTATCTGGACGAAATACGTGGTGTGTTGACAGTCTGAGATGAAGTTGTCATGATGACAATTTGGAGTCTTGTCTGATCTGACAGCATTGACTTGATTTGCTGCTCCATATGAAAAAAATAAACATTGTATCTGGGGACTAAATCTACTTGTGTATTCTTGAACTAGATTAAAAGTAGATACTAAGATATGTATGAGAGTTTTTTTTCCTTTTTTTTTAAATATTAGAACTCTGATTTACCAGAGTTCTATTCTTTAATATAGCTTATTTGTTGTATGTAAAAGGAAGTGATTTGAAATATGCATTGGTGTCACTGTGAAATTAGCTTGTTCAGACAAATTTAATATTTAATTGATCTTATATTTATTGTTTCGAATAGTGTTAATAAATGTGAAGTGCCTTACAGTGTTTTAATTCCAAATTGTCTGAGATAGCTAACCTATGGACCACAGTGTAGATTATCACAAATTCTGAGTATTAAATGCCCAGCACAAAGAGTAAGTCTTTGTAGATTTGTCCCAATCCTCTGGGTAGGTTTAATTGCCAGTATGCTCATTGATAAGGAAGGGACAGAGAGGAGCAGAAAGAGAAGTAAGATATTATAATAACTTTGTTACCCCTTCTCTTTCTTCCACATCCTCCTGTACAAAGTAATTCTGTAGAAGTGTTACCAACATGGAGTTGTCTCTCTTGTTATGCATGCTTTTGTGGTTGTAATATAGAGTTACCTAACCGAATTTTCAGTAGACCAAAGAAAGTTCACTTTGGCTTTGAGAAACTTGTTAAATAATGAAAGGAGACTTTCTTTTCTTTTTTGGGTCTAAATGGTTACTGTGTTATACAATTAGACCTCAAAGAAGAAATTATGAAAAAAAAATATTTGAATGGTCATCCATACCTGTATTCTTAAGCATTCTAGAGACAATTATTTTGTTGACAACCTACAGAATGATTACTTGACAGTGAGAAAGAACTCATGGAATTTTTTTTCTGAAAATTAGATGCATTTATGGAATAGATAAAGAAAAGACATTAAACTTTGGACAACTATTATTATTTTAATAATTCATATTATAAAAGAAGTCATTTATGGCTGCATTACAAATGGCATATTAGATCTTGTATTTTTAATGTTTTGTTTATTTACATAGTTTGACTTTGAAACAATGTCTATAAGTATGTTCAAATTAATAAATTGATTAGAGAAGGAATCTTTTTTGTGTGTCACATCAGTTTCTGTGCAAATTTTCTGAAGTAATATTCTACCTGAGGATAGTAGGAGAAAATCTAGCTTTTAAAAATGTCTCATTGTTTACTAAATATGTTGTTATAGGTGTTGCCAGACCAAGCATCAAAGTTCTTCTGAAAATATTTAGATGCTATTGATATACATATTTTAAGGAGACTATTAAGAAAGGTGATTTCTTTATTTTTTTAAAGTTTATTGGGGTGACAGGTGTTAGTAAAGTTACATAGGTTTCAGGTGTACAGTTCTGTAATACAACATCTATATATCACATTGTGTGTTCACCACCTAGAGTCAGTTTTCCTTCCATCACCATATATTTGATCCTTTTTGTCCTCATCTGCCATCTCCCCTCTCCCCCACCCTCTAGTAACCACTAAACTATTGACTTTGTCTGAGTTTTTGATTCTTCATTTGTTTGTCTTGTTCTTCTGTTATTTTAGTTTTATATACCATATATCAGTGAAATCATATGGTTCTTGACTTTTTCTGTGTGACTTATTTTGCTTAGCATAATAATCTCAAGATCCATCCATGCTGTCTCAAGTGGCACTATTTCATCTTTTCTTATGGCAGAATAGTATTCCATTGTGTATCTGTACCACATCTTCTTTATCCAATAGATGGACACTTTAGTTGTTTCTGTGTCTTGGCCATCGTAAATAAAGCTGAGACTTCTTTCATTAATAAGCCCCAAACAACACTGATCGTTATTTCCTAAGACTGGAAATGTATTATTTTTGTTTTTGTTATTGATGATGAAGGCTGATAACACTGTATGTGCTCAAGAAATACGATTTTTGGAAAGCTGCTTAGTAGAAAATAGGTTTTTATATCACCTCTCTTTTTAAACAGCTAAAGACATTCTAGCAAGTGATGCCTGGAAGTTACTTACAAGGTGGTCCTTAAACCAAGCTAAATGTTACCAGAGGATTACGGGATCCGTCCAGGCTGTCTTTTCTGAGAATATGATGATTAGGTCTGTGTTACTTGTGTTATAGTCTTTTAAGTACTCAATCTGCATCATGATGCAAAAAGCAAATGGAGAGGGAGAGGGGAGAGGGGAGAGGGGAGAGGGGAGAGGGGAGAGGGGAGAAGAAGAGGGAGAGGGGCCTCCTATATTTATCTGTCTGGTTATTGCATTTGATCCATTTTCATAATAAATTATTTTATTAACAAATGAAGGAAATTGAAGTAGTTATAGTAGTACCTCCTATGACAATGTTGACTATAAATTTCCTATATCTACAAAATAGCATTTTAATACAGATTTACAGTTCCTTACTGGCATTTCTGGATTTTTTTTGTAGGTCATTTTGTAATTGAGAAATTGGAAATATATTATAAAATTTTTGGTAATTCATGTAATGGAAAACCTAAATGGACCTGACAGGTGGCTACTTAGTATGGATGTTCATATATTTTATGGCAGAAATAGCAACATATTTGATTATGGGATATTGCCACAGACTTCATTGGTAGTGCTGTGTAATATATGGTATAAATACGGTGTTTTATTTCTAGAATCTGATTTTTTTCAGTGTTCTGAAGTTCATTTGGCTTCTAGGGTTTTGGATAAGGATCATTCACCTATAATATTAACAGTTAAATTAAGTCTAATAGGTGTCTTAGAAAAATGTCAGAAATGTTTTATTGTAGCCTGATTACTATTCAAACCTTCTACCTTATGTTATGCAACATCTTTCATTAATTCTTTATCAAAGCTTCTACCTTATATTAGAAACCAACTACTCAGCAAACACTACTGAGCACCAACTATGTTCTAGGCAATTTGCTCTGTCCTAAAGAAACAGACAATGTCTGTTCCCTCAAAAATCTTAGAGACATTGTTTAAAAAATAATACAACTGAATATATGGAACAATAGAAGCATGTAGAAGATACAGAAGTGTAGTAGGAGGTATTGATGGTTCTTTCTTGGTATACAGATGTCAGGAAATGGATGAATGGGACAGGTGGGGAATTAGAGAAAGCTTCACAGAGAATATGATGTAGTTTACAAGTTAAAAGGAATAGTCTGAGCATAACACAGATATGAAAAGGGATGTTGCATTTGCATGGAAGGACAAGTAAGTATATTGCAAGGGAATCGTGGGAAATGTGGTGGGAAATGTGTTCAGAGGAATAGGCATTGATCAGATCATCAGGGTCCTTGATTGCCACACTAAGGAGCTTGGACATCATTCTGTGGATAATGGGAAGCTATTGAAGGGCTTATGGAGGTGAGTGCTGTGATCCATTTGATATTTTAAAAAGCTCTCTTGTGAAACCTTGTGAAGATGAACCAGATGGGAACAAGACAAAGACCATTTAAGAGAATAGTGCAATTAAGGGGAAAGATGCCTGAATTTATAGCATAGTCTTTCGGTTCTAATTTGTCAAAACATATCTTCCTTCCTTTACATTAATTCCTTTTTTCTCCTTCCCTCCCTGCCTCCATTTCTCTTCCCCTCTTTCCTTTCTTCTCTTCTACTTTTCCCCCTAGAATTATATTATAGTTAATAATGACACTATCTCTTCATATACTTTAAAATCTAATTAATGTTTGTTTAAATACTTTTTTGTTTGTATCTCACTGTCTTCTCTTTCTAAAGTTAAGCCCTCCTGATTCTTTTTTTTTTAATGCCATCTATTGTGACAGTTGTCATGCCTCTTCCTTGGATGACTTTAGTGTTCGTGAACTGTCCATTCAATATCCTCAATCAATCTTACTGTCTGTTCAGCCACTTGTTTACATGACCAAACCCTGTTCCTTATCATCATTCAGAAATGTCCCACATCTGAAATGATAGTTTCCTATTCAAGACTCTGACTGCAATCTTCTATATTCCCAACTTTCTTCCAAGGATGCCATATAGGATGACTCTAGGAAACACTATTCACTTTTCATTCTATGTGAGCACAACTCCAGTAATTTAATATGAATGACTTCCCCTGGAGTAGTGCAAAGGAAACTCTTTCTTGCTCCAATTAGACTTGTATTTCAGTCTTATAAAACTTCAATCCTTTGAGTCTTTCTTTGTCTCTTAACCCATCAGTTCCTCCATCTTCACTTAATTCCCTGTTGATTCCAGACCCATTTGAGTATCACTTCTCTCACTATTAGGAGAGCTTTCAAAGTCCTTCTTTGCTCTTTTACTACCACTTTGGTTTAAACAACCTTCTCTGTTTCTATACCTGACTGTAAAACATTTTTTTAATATTTATTTTTATTTTACTTATTTTTTTTAAAGATTTTTTGAGGGGTTGGGGGATGGGAACAGCGCTGGGGAATTGGGGGAAGGGGAACAGACAAGTTGCCGTCCTTTTGTTCTTCAGTCTAGTTGTGGAGGACGTTGCTTCACTGGACCAAGTTGGCACCATCATTGGGCTCTTGCCTGGCAAGGCAGATCAGTCGCCGGCTTCTGGATGGCCGCTCACAGTGGCTGCTGGCCGCTCACACTGGCTGCTGGCCATACACAGTAGCCCATGGCAACCCACTGCAGCAGGGGCTGCAGCCTACGCCGTCGCTGGCGACTCATGGCAGCCCAGTTCCAGGTTGACCTGTTGTTCAGCATCTTAGCTGTAGAGGGCAGTGTCACTGGCCCTCATATGTGGGATCCGAACCGAGGCCCTCTGGCATCCCAAGCCAGCTCTTAACCAACACACCACTCGACCAGCCCTGTAAAGCATTTTTGAAGGAAATCACAGTATTAGTGCTTGCTAATTTATGATCTTCTTCCTTAATTGACTCCTTCCTATACCTCTCTCCCACACCACTCAAATCCTTTTGCTTGAGCGTAGACACATGTATCTTCCATAAAACAGAATTCTTCATCTTCTCCACAAACCTACTCCACTACCTGTTTTTTCCATCAATATAAGTCACACATCTTTCAACCACTTTCTCAACTCAGAAACCTGTGACTTATTGTTTACTCTTAACTTTATTTCTGCTATATCCATTCAGTCACCAAATCCTTTGTACTGTCCCCAAAAGATAACACAAAGCCAGCCAGTTTTCTTCATTTCTATTACATTATTTTGACCAAAGCACCATTTTCACTTACTTGGATTACTGTAATAAAATCTCTAGTTTGTTTTTCTACTTCCGGTTTTTCCTCCTTAGAAGCCAGGATGGTCTTTTTATAATGTATATCAAATAATATCTTCTTGCTTTAAGTCTTTCAGTGAATTCCCATCATCAATTTAACATGGCTTTCAGAATCCTCTAGATGTGGTTATGACTGCCTCTCTAAGATCTTTTTGTACGACTGTGCCTCTAACCTGCTGGCTTACTATGCTCTGGCTTCACTTGTCTTCTGTACCTCAAACACACCAAGCTTGCATTAATGCTTACTTCCATCAGTGTTCCCACTGGACCACTGGAGTGTACTTCTCCCAATCTATGTATGGTTGGCTTCTCCTTGTTTTTAAGATCTCAGCTTGAATTGTCATCCTTTGAGAGAGGCCATCTCTGACCACACAATCTAGACACCCAGTCACTCTAGATCACATCTTTCATTTTAATTCTCTGCATAGCAGTTATCACCATTTGATTTTTCTTCTCTCTTATTGATGGATTTTTATCACCTCTTGTCTGTCTTATTTTCTATTATAGTCACGCCTTCTAGAACAGTACTAACACTTAGTAGATACTCAATAGCATGTTAAGACAATAATTAAAGTTAGCATTATTAACTATAATAGCAAGTAAAATCTGTTAACTAATTGAACTCAACTTCATCTTGTAATTGAGAGAGGAAAATAAATATACTTTTTCTAAAAAAGAGCTGAGAGTGATTTTTAAAGTGAGTCTTTGATTAGAAGAAAAAGAAGAGAAACTCAAAGTAGAATTTTAAGCTTTCTTTTCTCCTTAGAATATAATGGAATATAAAAGAAAAGGTTGGCTAACTTGATAAGTCACAAACCTCTGAAGGATTATAAGTGGTTTTTATGATCCCCAGACTATTTTTTCATTCCTAGAATATTAAAGGGTGGCATTAATTGATAATTTAAAAATCTGGTACCACCCCTACTTGATATTACAATGGTCTGTCACTACAATGGAAAATAAATTATTCATGTTGATGAAATAAAAGATCATCCATATGTTACTTAGTATCATGTGGCTCAGTTGGTTGATTGGCTGAATTTTTTAGTTTCTCTTTGGACTGATGAATCATCCAATTGATAAGAGACATGTTTTGTTCTTCTAATAGCATATGATGATTCATGTAATGAAATATAATTGTTATTATTGCTACATTATCACATTAATTTGATTGATGTTGATAATAGCAGTGATTATTTTTATACTTAATAATGTACTTAAAGTGATGAAAGGTCGCTGTCCCCAAATATTTCTACTTTATACATCTGTATATGTATTTTTCTCTCTGCAGATTTCATGAGGACAGGGTTTTTGTCTTGTGTGTTCTTTGAAATTGCCTGAAAGCCTACAATTATGTTCCAATTAAATCTTAGGGGCAAAAATAAAACAAAGTTCACATATAGTATAGGTTAAAAATGGATTCATTTTCTTACCCTGATCATTTCCACAGTAGGCAGAATAGTGCCCCGCCTCTCCCCAAAGATATCCATATCCTAATCCCTGTAACCTGTAAATATCTTATTTTACATAGCAAGGGGGAATTAAAGTTGTAGATGAAATTGAGATTGCCAACAAGTTAAATAAGGAAGTCATCCTGGATTACCCTGATGGGCCCAATGTAACCACAAGGCTCCTTAAATGGAGGCAGAGCAATGGCATTCTGAGAAAGACTCCTCTTCACATTGTTGACTTTGAACATGGAAGGGGGTTGGGAGACAGTGATGCAGGAAGCTAGAAAAAGCAAGGAAACAAATTCTTCCCAAAATCCTCCAGAAAGGAATGCAGTCTTGTCAACACTTTGATTTTAGTCCAGTGAGACCCGTTTTGGACTTCTGACCCCCAAATTGTAAAATAATAAATTTGTGTTGTTTTAAGCCACTAAGCTTGTGACAATTTTGTAAAGCAGCAGCAGGAAACTAATACAGATTCCCTTTTGCTTTTCCTCTCTGCAACAAAAAAAAGAGGATTTCAATGAAGGGGAATAGATTGTTTCTATGTGTATCTGTGAGGGCTTTTCACTTAGCTGTGGAATTTCAATTTTTTTCAAGTTATTTTTGGTTTTTGTTCAGACTCCTTAGGTCACACCTTGTGAGACAGGATAAACAAATTTGGACAATGTAATTTAATTACAAATGTTAAGTTACCTGTTTTTAATATGCACATCAACCTATTATTAGTTGGAGAAGGAAATGTATAAAAACAAATGTACGGTAAAAAACTGATCACCTTGATTTCACCAAGACTGTAAAGCCCTTTTAGAAATGCTGGGCAACAGTTTCTGTCTTTAACAAAATGAAAATGATGCAAATGAAGTTTGTATAGTATTTGAGCTTACAGAAGGGGTGCTTAAAATACTTATGAGAACGAATGATTTTAGAGCATTTTCAAATACTTTAAAAACACATTTACAAAGAAACAATGTATGTACTAATTACAATTATTCTTATCTGTTCATTATATCAAATGCCTAATCAATATTTATTAAGCAACATTTTCAAACTTTGATTACTAGATGTACAGCAAAGTCCAACTGAAGCATAGAGTGCCAATTCAATGGAAGCAGTAGGTTTCCAGAGTGAAAATGTATGTAGTTTCAAATGTACCCTTATTTTGGCATTATCATCTGTTTGCTGATTCAAACAATTTCTGTTGATTTTCTCATGTATCAGACATTGATAAAGATCCAGGTTATACATCTCCATCCTGTCTCTCTTCACAACTTCACTATAGTTGATGATCCAATCATACTGGACACCCTGCTATTCCTCAAAATGGGCAACATTCTCTTTTACTTCTGTAATTGTGAGCACACTGTTCCTTTTCAGGAAACATGCAGCGTTCCTTCAGCTAGCCCCTGAACCCATTGGTGGGTTTCTAAGTCACTTAGGGCTCAGCTACATCTTAGAAATCTCTTTCCTAGAAAGCTTCCCATGATTAATCTAAGACCAAGTACATGTTTCTCCTGTGCTGCTTTGTGTGCTTTGAAGGCCCTTGTAGTCCAAATTTACCCCCTACTGGAGTACTTGCCTTTTCACTTGTTTTCCTCGCCCCATTTCTATAGGCTTTTTTAAGGCAAGGATTATGTCTTGCACATTATTATTTCTCTGATGCTTATTAGCACAGTACTGGAATGTAATAGGTTTTTAGTAAGTAGTTACTAAGTGAACCAATGACTATGTAAAAGACATACAGAGAAAGAAGTATTGAGAGAAATCAAAGGAGAAGGTGTTGTTTTTTAAAAAATTTTTCTCTGAGCATGTATTATAGTTTCAGAGCTGGAAAATAATTTAGAAATTATACTGTTTCTGGTATTTCCTTAGGTCATTCTTGAGGATTCTGATTTCCCAAGCTATACATTGAGTTTCATTTTGTTTTTTAATTTTGGTTAAATTTTTGTTTGAATTCATTTTGTCTTAAAATATGTTTAAAGGACGCTACTGTAAACTTTTATCTTTAAAAACAACTTCTCTGATCCACATTAAATAATTCAACAAATAATAAATAAGGGGAAAATTTAAGGGAAAACTGATTTGTAAGTTCTCGGTGATCATCTATCCCATAGAAATCTCATTTTCTGTTAAAATAAAAACCTCTTTTCAGCAATCACATTTCATAAATTCAGCTTTTCATAGATTTAGAATGTACTTATAATTCTGAATTAATAAGGTTTGAGTGCATTTAGTAAATGATTTTAGATTTATGCTTTTATGGTATTGACTTAATTTATATAGAATCATACAATTTCAGCATAGGAAGGAACTTCCCAGCTCATCTAGCCCAGCTCCTGATTTTCCAGATGAGGAAAACCGATTCCCCCTTTGTAGTCACTGCTCAGGTCATCTCAGATAAGAGATCTGAGATCTCAGGTAAGAGCTTCAGAAGCCAACCTTGTGTCCCCACGAATGTTCGCCTTGTACCAGAATGGCATTTAATGATGCTTTGTTGAAACTAAGCTTTTAATCAGAAAGCATGCTTGAGCTTTGGAGTTACTGAACGGAGGTTGGAGAGGGAGGGAAGGTGGGATGCTTACCAGCCCCTGACACACCAGTCTGTTGCAATGCCCCATCACTGATGCGAAGTTGAGAGGAGGACACTGCCTGCCCACTTCTAAACACAGACGCTGAAGGCTTCCCTTAGGAACCTGGGGTATCAGGGCTTTTTCAGCGTAATGAACTCCAGATCCTAGTGGCTGGCAAACCGAAGTATTTTCTGGTGCTTGGACTCCAAGATTAACTCAGGTTCTTGATCATGCTGGGCTGACTGGTTGTAAGAACCTGAAAAGGTCTGGCAAAGGCATAAAATGGCACATCAGCTGCACTGTCCCATAGGGTAGCGCTGGCTGTGGCTACTGAGTTACTGAATTGTGGCTAGTCCAAATTGAGATGTGCGAAATATGCACTACATTCAAAGGCTTAGTGAGAAAATATAAATTTAAAATGTATTATTTTTAATATAAATTACATATCAAATTGATTGTGTTTTGACATGGGCTAAATAAATTATTAAAAAGTTTACCTTGTTCTTTCACTTTTTTTTACTGTGACTACTTAGAAAAGTTAACATTATAGAAGTGATTCAAACAGATATTTTTATTGTGCCATGCTCCTTTAAGGAGTAGAGTAGGTAAGATAAAAAAGTCCAGTGTCTGTAACTGGTACCAAGACTAAGTCACCAAACCATGATTCCCATCGCCTATATGCCATGACGCTTTCCTGATTTATTCAGAATGGACGACCTCTGTGGGGTTCTAGATACATTCATACACATCTCTGAATGGAGATTTGGGAGATTTATAGGCTTATGAAATCAAAATAGCAATGATTCTCCACTCTCACTGCCCAGCCCTCTGTACCATATATATATAAAGGAAGTAGAAAAGTTACACTTGCTTGACAGTTGCAAGCTTTCCAGTTCTTATGTACTTCAAAGGTAGACATGGCATCTCTCCTAGCCTGAAGGTGAAAATTGTAAGGTAGAGGAGGCATTGCTCTGTAAGTCATACAAATGGGCTTTTATGAAAAGCAGGCAGTTTATGGTTCTATTCATTCAAAAGATCTTTTCCAAATACGTTTCCCAAGACTTAGAATTAAGTTTTAGAATTGAGTATAAAATGTTCTAAAGTGCTCAGTTCCTTCTTAAAGAGATCATACTATGTACATATCTTCATCAATCATACTTCATTGAATATTCTGGATGCTGATCACATATAGAAAACGATATGGCCCCTGCAGTCTAGGTTGTACACTACAGGATTTCTTCAATTATTAAATCAGTATTATGTAATACAATAGAGTATTGCCATAAATATTATAGTGACATAGAGAATATTTTCACATATCAGTGAATAGGAACCCTAGTTAATTTTCCTAGTTATTATTGAGGACACTACGAGAAAACAAGGAATCATTTTTTGAATTGGAAGAATAACTACTTGCTATTGACAATTTAGAAAAAAATGAACATCAATTTGATCACATTTCTGAGCCTCTGGAAGAAATACACCTAGGAATTTCCATCTTGGACAGAAAACAAACAAACAAACAAACAAACAAACAAATTTGGCAACAAGCCTCATCCCATATTTTCAGGATTCTTCACTTAGAAATATTTTTTAAAAGGCCACATTCAATGATTTTAAAAAGTAAAGAATAAACTAAATCAATCAGAATCTAAAACCCATATTGTTCACAAGTGTGTGTATATATGTGTATAAAATGTACATAGAAAAATAATATACTGTGGTGATAGCCAAGGAGTAGTTAGTCACTGCTGTCAGGGAATGTCCCAATTAGCACCAAGGCCAGACAGTGACTAGAATATTGGCCATTAAAGATTAGGAAACACAATGGAAAATATCCAATTTAATAGATAAAATCCAAATCTATTTTGGATCATTATGCCTAACACATTTTGATGAGTTCAAGATTTTTTGTTATTGTTCTGGAATTTCAGTGAAAGGAACTCTCACCTCCTTATTTTTCATTTCATTGAAATTTCAAGTTTCCCAGAATGAAAAGATTTAGAATTCTCTAAACTAGGACTATGGGGAGGGAGGAAGTGTTAATAAAATCCCAAAAGGGAGGGTTACCAACTTCCATTTTGGCAGACCTCTCAGGGAGGCATGCAGATAGTAGAATTAGAATTGGAGATCTAGTAGTAGATCCTTGCTACTGGTTGAGAGCTGCTGCTACCATAGAGACATAATTTAAGAGTGTTTTGGAATCCCTTGAAGTAGACCGTACTTGCTTTAGGCTAACTTCAGACTTAGAGTACCAGGGCATTTAGAGAAACCCACATTGGCCCTATTCTGACCATGATACTCCTTCACAAGGAGATGTGAGGGGCCCAGGCTCAATGCTCGTGCAGACCCAAGACCCCATTCCTGCTCTCCTATACTTAATTCAGACACAGAAGCAGGAATTCTTGCTTAAACAGACTAAGCCACTACCAAGGTTTACCCAGGTCTTTCCCAGCCCAGACTCCCAAGAAAGGCCTTGTTGCTGCATATGCTTACTCTTTGGGCCCAAGGGCTCATGCAGGAGCAGTGAGGTTCCCTGGGAAGAGAGGTGGGGAAAAAGAGGAGATGCAGCATGGCGTGTGGTGCGGGTTGGGGAGGAGAAGGAGTGTTCTCGCTCTTTCTGTTGGAGATAGCATAAGGAGTGCACTGGGAGAGTCGCCATACTGGCGTGCATTTTAGATATGTTAGGGATGAGACAACCACAAAATGGAAATTGTTAAAAGCATTTTGAAACCTTTCCATAAATATGGGCTTGGATTTTTTGTGGATGTTACATCTCAATATTGATGGTAGTCACTTCATAAACGGCATATTAAGGATAGTCCCATAGCTTAACACATCCTGTTCAGATTTTAGAACTCATCCCCCTCCCCAAATTTTATATATAAATATGGAGGGAGGGAGGGAGGGAGGGAGGGAGGGAGAGAGAGAGAGAGAGAGAGAGAGAGAGAGAGAGAGAGATAATACATTTAAAGGAACAATAACATTATTGACATTAAAATTTTATCAATGGCAATGAATAGTCAAAGAAAATAAATCCATGCCTTCAAAGTTAGGAGGGGAAACAAAGATATTTATATTATATTATATTATATTATATGTTGCATTTTATATTATACAAAAACACTTTCAATCATGCAATAACTTAGTTTACTAATTCTTGCCCTATATGAAAGGATTATTCAAGGGGATTCACTAGGAAAACAAAAAAAGAAATCTTACAAAAAAAGAATATACAATATATGAAATACAGGTAATAGTGGCAGCTAATTGTGGCCATAGTAAGGGAAGGAAAATAGAAAGCAATGTCGTTTTGGGGAGTCCACTGCATAGTTGATGTAGAGGCCTGACCACCGCATTGTATTTCTGAAACTGATGTTGAATAATACTGTATGTCAACTATAATTATATATACATATAACCTCGGGACATGGAGTAGAGTGCGGAAACGGATTCAATGGAATTGTAATAGATAAGCATGATATCGGGGGTGGGAGGGCAGTGGATGGGGGGAGGCGGGTTGTTACTTTGTGAGGGTGAAAAGGGTAACTATTGCATTGTTCTGTACACCTGAAACTAACAATAAAAAAAAAAAAAAAAAGCAAATGAAAGATCATTTGTTAGATACTGATACTTGGAAGATACCACCTCAAAAAAAACAAACCAAAACAAAACAAAAACCCAAAATATAAGATTACATTTTTTAAATGAGGTCAATGATACTTCTCAGTCTACAGTTAAAAACAATATTGTAAGTGTTACTGCTTTTAATTTTTCAAATCAACCTATATTGATCCTAAATGATGTGACAAAACAGAATATGAATGATAAGCCTTAATAATATATAGAGGGAGGAGGAGAAGTAGAGAAAAGGTTTACTAATTACCTCAGCTTTCATAATAAGAAGTAAGTAGATATCACCTTTATTGGTGCATTGAAAAAATTGTCATTTAAATATATTAAGTTCAGAAAGGCAATGAATAAAGAACTAAGGGGAAAAATAGATTCAAGAACTTAATGGAGGAGAAAAGAGATGATAGTGTAAGTTTCCTAAATACTTATTTATATATATATATATATATATATATATATATATATATATATAGTGTCTAAAGGTGATAAATCATTTAATAGAATACATGGGAATATTTATTTAATTATTTTTATAGGGACACAAAAATCAGACAGTTATTAAGTAACTATATGTTAAAGTTGACAAGTCTTAAATTTCAAATAAGTGAGCAACATAATTTGGAGCTAAGTATGGAACCCAGAATCAGAAAAATCTAAATTTTCTCATTGGCTTGGCTTTAGATCGGTTCATGATAAAGGCAGTAAATTCCTTATCATATAGATTGAAAGCAAATATTTCACATTATTTCTAACACATATTGTGAAGAAGAATTGGATAATGATTGCAAAGGAGATTGGCAGCTCAAAAAAAGTATGTATAGCAAAAAACTGATGGCATTTTGGGAAGCTTGATGTCACATTTACAGTCTCATGTTTTAGTTTTTGTGTTTAATTAATACTGTGGATGCTTTCTGTTATGAATTCCAAGGCTTCATTTCCTACATACTAAAAATCAATCAAAGGCAACAGTTTAAAGTTTTGATATTCGTGATTGGTTAGCTACATTTGGGCTACATTTATACTTCATTTTTACTTAAGATTGACAACTTAAGTGTTGAAATGTGCAACATGGTATTTTTTACTTTAAGACTGAAAGACAAATTTTTGGACATTGAAAATATCATGAGTCAATCAGCCAGATTTTTAGAGGTTTAAATTAAAGTAACACACCTTTGGGTACTTGCTCCAGCTGAATTTATTGAAAATTAGTAATAGTTACATAAATAGTTACATAAATCACATGTCCTAATACGTTTTTGTCCAGTAAGGTGTCACTGAACTTCTTAAATCCAAAACACACAGGATGCAACCTGTCCCAAGCTTGTGAACAGGTTGTTTCAAAAAGTTTGTTTGGACTATGGAATTCACAACACATTTTCCTACAGAAATAAAGTTACGAATTGTGTTTGAATAAGCAGGTCAGTCCATAAAAGCTTATTTCCTCTACAAGTTTAGAACTGATAGTCAGGGGGTGCTTGTGGTTCAAACGGGATAAGAAAAGCATTTGTTTCTTTTTCATTTTTTAATTGCAAGGGTGGCCTACACAAAATAATAAGAAAAATTGTGTATTCGACACTTTCGGCCTCTCTGTATGCATCTTAAACTTTTTCTGTTATACCACGTTTTGTTTACTCAACCTTCAGTCCCATTGACTCTACTCTTTGGGAGTTGAGAGTTGGGACAGTGATCAAGTAGCACAGCATCATTTTGTAGTATGTCCTGAATTCCAAAATTATTCTTTATCATCTCACCTCTGAGTCTTCTCCATATTGTGTTGGTGACCTCAATGGAATATTGGAAGAAAGTAGTTTTGATTAAATTAATTCATATTAAGTTATAGATGGTAGTCTCTTAATAGAAATCTTATATCCTTGCTATTATACTTAGTTTTCATCCCCAAATTATTTTAATCAAAGTATGATATTTCAGAGAAGGTGATGAGGTTAAATACAAAGTTAAGTTACGATAAAGCAGAGTATTTTACTATACTTGTGAAAAGGGCCCATCTTAGAGAATCTGAATCTCTTCTAAATTTTTCCTCCTCTCCCATTTTTTGCTTCCTATATTTGCTTTTCATGGCATATTTTTTTCCCTTTCCTTCTAAACCAATGGATTTTTTTTTTTGTGAAAGTTGGTATTTTATTTTATGTTGTTTTTTAAACAAGTAGTAGGTTTATAGTGAATATAGGGTCTTGGAAGGGGGAGTTGTCAGTGGGTTTAATGTTCTTTGTACACCCCGGCATATAAAAGGGACTTTGTATTATTATAACGACAGTCATGGTTTATTGACTTTTGTGGCAGCTACAAATCTATGTTCATATGAATGTCCAATGGCCTTCCTATTCCTAAGTAAAATTGTTTCTGTTACCCAAATCTTCTAATTATGTCATTTCTAGTCTTAACAAATCTTAGGTTCATTAGGCAAATCCCTGGATTTGTTTCTTGGGTTCTACTAACTTTTACTTTTCTACCTTTCCTTTCTTCTTATTTACACGCCTCATCCTCCACTTTTGTTTTTAATAGTGTTGACCTCATAGAAATGATTAAAGACATAGTCTGTAAAAGTCTGAAATTCTTTGGAGAGACTGTTCAACCAGTTCCCCAAGATTTAGTTAAGCTACCTGGTGTCAGTTTCTTAGCAATTTGGACAAAATAGGTTTTAGGTTTATTTCATTCCAGACAGAACTTTGTTTCTTTAATCAGTTCAGAGAATAGTATTTTATGACTATTCAAGGATTTCATTAAATTCCATACTCTGAAGGACTTTACACTACTCCACTTTTATTTTAAAATCACCTGTTTCACGAGAGTTAAATAATAATAAAAAAATTGGTCGTTTAAATTTAGATATTTACATTATATAATAAAATATGTCTTTTTAACTCACTGTTGTGCTTAATAGTTAAAATGAATTATAGTAACTATATTTGATGGTGATGTCTATAGCTGGAAAGAGCATGCTAATTCTAATTTACCTATCAAGTTGAGAAGGATAACCTTTTGCTAGGTTAAGTAACATGGTGGTTTAAATACAAGTCTCAGAATATAAAACTTTTGACTTCTTTTTTGGTCTTAACAAAACCTGAATAGTGAATATGTGCAAGGCACTTATTCATATTCATTGATTTTATCCTTACTATAAGCCTATCAAGTAGGAATTATTATTATCAGCCTCAGCCTCACTTGCCAGATGGGACAACTGAGGCACAGAGAGTAGCTTATGAGTGGCAAGAATGGGATGTGAACCTGTACATTTTGGCTCTAAAACCCATGGTCTTACTCATGACATCACACTGCCCCACTAGAAGGATTTGCATCGCACTCCAAAGCTTCTGTAACTCAAACAAATGAGTGATAGCAGGGTGTTAATAACTACAAAAAAGGCAAAACAAACTACACTTCAGAACAACCCATCAACCAACCAACATAAATAAGAATAATAAAAAAATGTTAGGTCTGGATGCATGGAGAATAAACAGGACCCTAATCAGTGAACCTGGTATTTGGTCTTTCATGTTTGATACTTAATATAAGTACATCGAATGTATCTTAGGCATTAAGGTCTAGTTTAGCTCTTTTGTTATTGTACTGAGTTGTCAATAAGATCAGAAACCGATAAAATACATTTTAGATTGTGTTCTTTCACTGGTTATCTAAGTAACATTTTAAGATTTTTGAAAATCTATTTTTATTTAAATAAAACATTTGAACATTTTCCATTGCTATATGCTTATTTCTAGGGCTTAGGAGTTTAGAATACCTATATATTAAATAAAACAAGCTGACAGAAATTAACTTATTTTATTATTGTAACTGACAAATTTAATACAAAGCAGATGTTTGTTGAAATAGATGTGATTTACTTTACTTTATCTTCAAATAGAAGTGATTTCCTTTTAGATTGATATTGTAGCTTTTTTTTGTCAACATGATTCAGTAGATTTTTCCAAATATATCTAGAGTATTTTCTTCCATAATACTTTGTCTTATCTCATAAAACATTTGGAAATTTTCTTTTATTGATTTTTTCTAATTCTCCTAAGTTTTCCTCTACCAAAGTGTTCCTTTATTTTTCCTATGACCAAAATTTAATCCTTAATCATTTATTTTTCCTTTTACACATCAATCCATTTTTAAGATTATAATTCCACAACTTACTTTTCTGTTTCATTTTCTTGCAAAATGATTCTTTCTCTCGTCTGTACTATCATTCTGTCATTCCTGCCTAGTGATTTCAGAGAGCTAAAGCATGGACCTAATTTTTTGCAGGAAGATAATAATCTAGATTTTGAAAAGAATGATGATAGGCTGGTTATGAATTTATCTATGATGATTCTTCTCCCTATAATCCTGTCATCTTTTAATATTAGATCATGTCTAGGTGACATTTTATGTTTTCTCTCAATTTGGAATGAGAGTATAACATTTTTTTTGAGTCTTTAAGATAAACGATGTTAGAGTCAGCTACACAGAAGAAAAAGATTAAAAAAAAGAAAAGAAAGGAAAAAAATTATGTATCTATCTAGCATATATTTAGTGTCTTAGCTTTTTAGTTTTATAATCAGTATTACCCTGAGGTGTTTATGCTCAGTTTCTGACTCCTATGTAGACATACTCAACTGACATAGCTTGAGGAACACTAATATCATCTCATCTTTATTTATTTATTTATTTATTTGTTTGTTTATTTATTTATTTATTTTTATGTCAAATTGCAGTGCTATAGGCAGGCATGGGGAACAAGTTCTCATGGTACATCCCCAGGCCTTTCCCTTAACCAAAGCAGTGTAATTTTTATCTCTTATATTTGGAGATGTTATATAAGATTTCATTAAGTGTCTAATATATGTTTATTGAATGCAGAGATGAATACAGTAAAAGTTTGAAAACCATTAAGTTACTCTAATTTACTCCTTTTGGAAATACTGTTCTTTTATGGTCTCATTTTTCATCTATAAAGTGGGAAATAATAATAGCATATTATTATCTATTTTGAGAAATATATAATATAGTGGGTATTAAAGTGCTTGCACAGTGTTTGGCACTAACTAGCTCTCAATCTGTGTTGATTTTTTTCACTCCCAAATCTTTTAATTGGCAAAATAATTAACAGACTTGGGAAAGGTAAAGGATTTAGCAGAGATTCTCGTTCTCTTTCAAAATATCAGAATTATTGAAAAGGCATTCAATTGATTATTGTAGGGTTGGTTTTTTTTTTTGCTTCCTAGACTTTAGGAAATGTGAAGAAAAAAAATCTATACAGCTTTGCCATCTGTGAATCAATTATATAGTTATTGTGTAGAATTTAACTTATAGTTATTTAAGTCTAAATATCTCCACTGTAGAAGAAGTGGTAATGGTAACTGTGGTGGTAATCTTCCTAGATAAATTTGCATTATTTGCACAAAAATGAATCAGCTGACACACCTACTTGGATAGCTATAATAAAAAACAAAACACAAACAAAAAAATGGAAAATAACAAGTTTTGGCAAGGTTATGGAGAAATTGGAACCCTCTTACATTGCTGGTTGAAACAGTGTGGAAAAGTTTGTGGGTTCCTCAAAAAGCTGAACAGAATTGACATATGATCCAGCAATTCTGTTCATTGGTATGTACTCAAAAGAACTGAAAACAGGGACTGGAACACATACATATATGTCCTCTTCATTGTAGCAGTGTTCACAATAGGCAAAATGTGAAAATAACCTGAGTGTCCATCCATAGATGGGTGGATAAGGAAATGTGTATTCATTCAATAGAATACTTTTCATCTATAAAAGGAATGATACATGCTCCAACATGGATGGAACAGTAGAATTTAAACTGAAATGAAGTATAAGTAGTCATTAGCCAAATAAAAATTGGATAAATATTATTACAAACAGAGAAAATAGTGGAGGAAAGAAACCTTGGCTCAGAAATGATTTAGTATATCCTGGTAAACAGATAAAACTGCTTTGACTGGAGCTGGTAGCAACTAAGAGGTGTTGTGTAGGCCATAGTAAGGGTTCTGGATTTTAGTCTAAGATTGAAGATTTTAATCCTGGAAAATAATATGATCATATTTTTGTTTGAAGAACATCAATCTGGGTATCGTGTATGTGGGGAAAAAACGGATTGAAGAGAGCAGGAGTAGGCAGAGACTAAGAAGAAATTGCCTTACTTGAGCAGGAGATGATAATACTTTGGATTACTGTGGTGACAATGACATTAGAGACAACTAAATGATTCAGTATATTTAGAAAATAGAATTAGCAAGGCTTGGAGACAAAATTGATAGGAGAGCCTGGGGGAGAGGGAAGTATCAAGATTAAATGAATCCTAGGTTTTGGGTCCAAACAATTGGGCAGATGTTGGCTCCATTTATCATGATAGAAAAATTGGGATAAAGAGTAGAGAGGTGAAGAGCTTCCTTTTGGGACATGTTGAATTTCAGATGCCTGCAAGACATCCAAGTGGAGTTATAAAATTAGAAGAGGGTTCTGAGATGGAAATATTACTTTGGAGTCTTGACATATAGATATTAAAATCAAGAGATTAAATTAAATTGCCCAGTGAGAGAGAGAATAGTGAGAATTGATGGTCAGATCAAGCAGTTCCAACGTTCAAAGGTTGAGCTTAGAAGGAACAACATTCAAAGAAGTCCAAGAAGGGACATAGAAGTATGATGAAAAACGGGCCCTGCTGTAATGGGATTAAAGAAGAGAGAATATTGAATAAAGGAAGGCGTGGCCAAGCTCAAGTAGTATAAAAAGTGAAGTTTCCACTAGGTTTAGTAATGTGGAGGTCATTTTAAATCTTACAAATAGCAGTTTTGGTAGCACTGTGTGTGGGCAAAAGCACTGCTGTATTTCATTGAGAATTAAATGTAAGGTAGTTAAATGGTAATAGCCAAGTGTAGAAACCTTTTTGAGGAAGTTTAGCTGAAAGGGTTCAAGAACCAGTGTGTACTAGAGAGGCGTGGAGAATCCATGTACTGCCATCTACTATTTGACCATCGGCAAATAACTTAATATCTTTGATTTTGTACACTAATAAGAATGATACTAACAAGAGTGCTTACCTCAAAGGGTTGGTTGAAGAGTGTTTATAACAATGCTTTGATATTTAGTAAGCATTTAATAAATGTAAGCTATGATTATCTTGGATCTCAATATTGTAATATATTTGATATTCTAGGGATCTTCTCAACCACAAAACTAAACTTTATAGTCTTCAGAAAAATTTCTAGTTAGGAACACCAAAGCCAAGACGGTCAGATGATAAAGACAGATAGAAGAAGTTAAGGTCTGTTTATACTAATTTTAATTTCTTATTGCTAATATTTGGTTAAAAACTCTTTCCAGTTTCTCATTCTCTATAACCAAATATTTTTACATGTTTCCAGAGATAAAATACAGTGTTTTTGCTACATCCATTAGTTTAAAATTATTGTGAAAGTAAAAGGATATTGTTTAAATTATTGTTTTTAATCAAAAAGACATTTATCTGGGAAACTATTATTCTAAATAACTTACAGATGATATGTTATCTTCCTGTTTCTACTGTATGTTGCATATTGTCCGTATAATTTTATGGAAAGAAACTGTTTTGGCAGATGCTAAATCTCTAAATTAAAAATAATTTAGAATATTGTGCATATTTAGAACTTTCTATATTTCCTATTTATGTATATTTTATATGCCTTTAAAAAATACCAATTGAGCTTTTCATTTTCCTCCATTTCAATTGGCTTTTTTTGAGCTGTAATGCATCTTTTTTAAACAGGGATATTTCTCACATTTCAATTTAAAATGTTCAGTTCATTACTATGGACCCACCTAGTGTCGACTTTTCAAATTCATTTCCTTACTGTGTGCATATGCTTATGCTAAACATCCTATAAATCATATGCTAAATGAAATGCTTAAATAATCTTAACATTTAAAGCTCATTTCAGAACCTTAATGTTTTAGTTTCCTTTCTTATGGTAGGCATTGTAGGCAAGGTAAACAATCTGAAAATAATTGACTATAGGTTAAACATGCGGCTGCTAGGAAGCATCTTATTGCTCTTTTCAGCATCATTCACTCAAGAGGAAAATATAATCACTGGTATGGAGAGTAGTATTATTGAAAGAGGTCATTTTACATGAGAATTTCTGAGATTTATTTTATGCACTGGAGCTACTTTTCTAAGTTTATAAACAATACCTTGAGTGTAATAATTGCTAATGTTGTTATATTGCATTTCACAGTGTACAAAGCATTTTTCATGTATATTGTCATTAAATATTTATCTCATCTTTGCAAGATAGGCATTGTTATCATTTCCAATTTACAAATAAGGCAACTGAGGATCAGAGACGTACTTTAGCAGAATTACGACTTGAACCTAGATTTCCTGACTTCACATAATGTTTGTGTTTATTCACTATATTATATATATTGCTTCTGAGATTTGAGTATATAACGCAATCAATACATATCTATCTATTATAGCTAACAATGTACTCAGTGTGCATGCTACATAAAATTTGGACTGGCTATCAAGTACATATGTGTCAATGTTCAGAAACTGGCCTATAAGCAAATAAATTAATAAGATTTAAATAACTTTACTGGGCAATCCAATATATTTTTCTTCATTGCATTTCTATAATCTCACTTCTGGTCAAGTAAAATGTCTCATTTAAATCGATTTAATTTTAATATGTTTATTTTCAATCTATACAGTACATTGAAATATAAAACTTATTGCTTAGGTGTTTATGACAATCACTGCCCCAAATTTCCTGCCTTTCAGTTTCTGTCTAAACAGAAACAAACGTGTTCCTTTCCCTTGTCTGGGAGGGAAAAACGTCCAGTACAGGCCATTTAACCAAGCAAACCTCTTAATGCATTCACTTGCTTTATGTGTGTGTGTGTGTGTGTGTGTGTGTGTGTGTGTGTGTGTGTGTGTGTTTTGTTTTTTGATAATTGGCTTCCCTCAGAAATGGAGGGGAGCACGAGAGAGAAAAAGGTGCTAGTTCCCATCTCGTCATTCCCTACACTACTACCTCTCAACTCAGAAGACTGACTATGCAAAAGGACATTTGTGCTGGTTTTTTTGAATATTTAGTAAATAATGAAATCATCTGCATCACGTAATGGACACCACGAAACTTCTAAGGTTGAATATTAATGTGGCCTGACTGTCTACAAAGCCAATTGTACGAATGCAAATATTTGTCATTTAGGTCTGCACATCTGTAGAGTGGTTGTGGTTGTTACATTCAGAGTATCACAAGGGGATCATAAACCCCTATGCAGAGAGTCCATCCATAGTTTGTACAGGAAGCTGTACAGTGCTGTGGTGCTTTACTTCTGGTCTTTTTGCCTGAGGTCACCATCACCATCACCCCCTGCCTCTGGTGGCTGGTGTTTTCAAGGCAGGATCTGACAATGGTCCAACATGGTATGGCCACCAGAGTTGAACCTTAGGTCACCAATAAAATGAAAGGGCAATTTGATAAGGTAAGCCTTCACCTCCAACATGGCAGTACAGGACCCCTGAGACTAATCGGGTACTGGCCATTCTTAGTGTTCGGGCCACTGTGCATGCCAGTGACCCCCTGTCCTGTATATTGGATGTGGACAAGTTCATTGGAACCACGAAAATGGCGGACAGACAGCACTGCCACGGAGTCAGTCCTGTCCCGTGGTAGGTGATGTCGTGCTTAAGGCACATCGTGGATGGGGATATGCACACCGGGCTTGTTCCCTAACGACGCTGCCTGCTCTGAGGCTGCTGTGAACCAGCCACCAGCCATGCTCGCCCTGGTCCTAGCCTATTCCCTGGTCCAGCTCTACACCTCTAGTGGCTGCTGCTTCAAGTTTAGTTTTTGTATGCACAGCCTACCAGTCTTCTGTTAGGTGGGCCAAACTTAGTGGAGCATGTAAATATACTTTTAATTTTATTGATATAAAGATGCCTATAGGTGTACTTACATTTGTATTTAAAATAATCAAATAAAGCCTTTTTGCTCTATTTGAGGTGTTTGAAGCATTTGAAAAAACACTGAGCTTTTTGTATTGGGTTACACAGTATATTACATATTTTATACATATATATAAACACTTAGGGAAGCATTCAGTGTTATGTTGAACTTTACACATCAAAATAATTAACCATCTTCTCTAGCAGTATATTATGTTAGCTGCCTTTTCAAAGTTGGTCTAGAACAGTGGTTCTCAACCTGTGGGTCACAACCCCTTTGGGGGTTGAACGACCCTTTCACAGGGGTCACCTAAGACCATCAGAAAACACATATTTTCGATGGTCTTAGGAACCGAGACACCGCTCCTCTATCCGTCTCCATGCTTCAAGGCAAAATTTTATTTATTTGTAATTAGAAATAAATATTTCACAATATATAATTACATATTGTTTTTGTGATTAATCACTATGCTTTAATTATGTTCAATTTGTAACAATGAAAATACATCCTGCATATCAGATATTTACATTATGATTCATAACAGTAGCAAAATTACAGTTATAGAGTAGTAACGAAAATAATTTTATGGTCGGGGGTCACCACAACATGAGGAACTGTATTAAAGGGTCGTGGCATTAGGAAGGTTGAGACCCACTGGTCTAGAAGGAGATGTGAACATATTATACTGTCCTGGATATCCTGTATTGGGAGCCTCTATGCTAACAGGGCAGCGTGTGTCTTTAAAGAAAGCGTAAAATACTTAGTAACTTAGATATGTCTTTTCTGCCTTAGGTTCAGTTGCAATGGTAAATAAAGGGCATAATAAGTGAATGTTTCTGAGGAATACACATGAATGGTGGGAAAAATTTCAGTCATATAGTATATTGGGATAGTGAAAAATAATAGATATAGAAAAAAACGGGCAAACATAAAATAAGGTATTTTACGGTATATGTTATAAAAGATTTATAAGTATCTGGTTTACATTCTTTTAGTGTTCCAATAGTTATTGCCCAGAATATATCTTAATTTGCTTTTGCAGACATTTAGAATTATTTTGGAATGATGCTTTTCTAACCATGCTTTGAAGAGAGAGGGGTTTCATGGAATACTCCTCCAAACACTACCACACAAACTCATCCCTATGCTTTAGTTTAATATTTCAGCTCTCCTCAAGTTTTGTTTTTGTATTTGAAAAGTGTTACAAGGCTAAAAAGTTTGAATTTCTAGCTTTACATTTTTATTAACCAGTTATCACTAGTTGATTAGTAGCCTGGTTTTATTTGTGCAATGCTTACTTCAATACTGTACACTTCAAATGCAAAAAAAACCGTCCACTGAATAAAATGTATAGCCTTCCAACTTTTTGTACTTCATTCCTTGATGCATGTATGCATGCTAGACTCAGGATATAGTCAGTTGTAATCCTGTTGAACGTATCTCTGAAAGCTTTCTATAGTCAGGTCATTAACTTAGTCTAATTTTCCCTAATACTGAATTTTGCTCTTATAGGGATATGTCAGATTCAGGAACCAAGGACAATGCCTTGAATTCTGCATCTGCTTTTATAATTTCTTTAACTGTAGGTATGTACACAAAACTGCATGGATATGACAGAAAAGCATGAGTATATACATTCGACAGGAACTATAGAAAAATAGAAATGAGATTAATTTATTAATTTTGAACTAATAGAACATAAATGGTGTCTCATTTTCATTTTTCATAACTAGTCTTATGCTCAGGCAGCATTTCCTATTTTCTCCTGTACTTACTCAGCATGTTAATACGACAGCCTCCTATTTGTTTAATTGGCTTAAGAATTTATTTAAATATGTTTTAATTTAGAGGAGGTTATTTGCCCTTTTTTTGTACTTAGATGCATCCATTAGAATATCCTTTAGTAATAGCGTAGTTTCCTTTTAAAAGAATCTGCTTGCTTTCCTTAAACTAAAATAGAGTGGTCATCTTTAACATATGTGCTGGTATTTATCGTTCCCCTGCCATGCTTTCAGAATATCAGAATGATAAGGGGAAATCATTAGATTCTCTCCATTTAATTTAACAATTTTAATTGGACAGGATCATTATTAAATTTTCTTTTAGTGAATTGTGGGTTGTCTTTTCAGTGAATCAAACTGTTCAGGTTGCTTATGAGGTTCAGCCCTTGGCATAATGTCACTAATGATTTCTACAGGACCTTGAAGTAAAGCAACAGGAAAATCTATCAACAAAGAGATATAAATGGAATATTTTTAGATCAAAAATAAGATTAAAATCTTTGTACTGGAAGAAAACAACAACAGTGAGCAATTGCATACTTGATCACTTTAAATGCAATCAAAATGGCAGTGACTGCCTAATTGCCAAAATAGCATCTGGACACATAGAAAAATGCAACGGCAGTTGTATTTGACAGGGATTATTGCCACTATGAAATTAATAAAGAAGTTTATTAAGTTATGAAAGCAGTGGCTAATTCATTATTTTTTTCTCAAAAACTTTAAACAGGTTTTGATTTTAACATTTTCACTGGTATATTTTTCCTAAAGTATTCCTTCAGGCGATACTTTCCTCTTTCTGATGCAGTTCCTAATGTGGAGACCCTATGTTCTTTCTCCCGTTTTTTCTGTAGAAGGGTAGGGAAGGCTGTAGAGTTTATGGTTTCATTTGTCAGAGATGAACCATGTTCTCCTGGTATTTTGAGAGTATTTCTCATCAGTGACTGTCTAATTGTCCAGATCAATGGCTTTTTAAATAGAACTCTTTTAAAAAATTGTCCTTACGTTATTTGTCCTTTCTCGAAACTTTTAAATTTTTGGTTGAGTGCTTTACTTGCCTTATAAAACAGCCTTTCATACTTACAAAATAAAATCTGTTTTTCTATGAGATTTTTATACATTTCAGTGGAATATTTCCATTTCTAAGTTGGAAACCTCTACTTATATGTTCTGCCATTAGGTCATATTCAATGTAACATCACTTTTCCCACCAAAAAAAAAAAAAAAAATCCCAACTTCCAAACTTCTGTTAATACCACTCTGTTGAACTTTAGCACTCCACCACATGTTGTTTGTTTCTTACATTCAATCCTCCTCTAGGGAAGGCGTTTTTGAGGAAGTAATCTATAAACCTAGATGTAATGGTGATAATGGAGTAGGGGAGCGTGCTCCAACCTTGGGAAACAGATTGTGCAAAGGCCTTGTGATACCAGTACACACAAAATTATGGTCCTGAGGTCTTGGATTTTTTTTCTTCAGATAGAGAATGCCATGGGTATTAAGAGCTTGAAATGGTTGGTGTGGGGGATACAATAATGAACAAGAGCCTTCTGTCTTTATAGAGCTTACAGCTAAGTAGTAGGAACTTACGTTCTAGTTGGTATGATGGCAGTCCCAAAAAGGATAACAGGTGAGGGATCAAGATAAGATTCCAGTAGGGTCTGATGTTTCAACAATTCTTAGAGGATGAGTAGAAAGGAGCTTGACAAATTGGGATAAGGGAGTATGGAAAATATTCCAAGAAAAAAATGTACATTTCACACAAAATCACTGAAGGATGAAACAATAGGCTGCTTGCCTGCAACTCTCATCTGTGCGTTGGAGCTGGAGCATGAAGTTCATGGCATGTTGGGAGAGATGAGGCTGGATAAGGAAACCATGATAGAATGTGAAGAGTCACATATTTGATTTATAATAAGGCTGTCACCTCTCAAGCTTGAGTTCATATACAAGACTCTTTTAAAGTAAAAAAGTCTATACCCCCAAGAATATATTCACTGGGGTCTTTGAATTTCAATTTAAGAAACATTCTAGAAACTAAAATTATATCCTATGAAAATATCTGTATCTGTAAATTGAAAATTATCATTAAAAATGAGATTTTTTGCTTTTTCTAAGGTACAGGTAAAATACTTTTTAATAATAAAAAAATTAAACATTTATCACCAGACTCTGAAAATATGGGTGGGGTCTGCTAATCTGAATTTGAGAAATATTGTGTATATTTGATGGGCAACCATTGGAGAGATTTTAAGTAGATGTGTATTTAAATAGTTTAATTTATGTATATTTAACTTTTTAAAAAAAGAAATAGACTCACATTCAAAATTGGCTCTATGTTTCTTCTCATTTGAAGATCCAGGCTGGTAGAATAGTCTCTATATGAGTTATGCTATTTTTGTGGAGGAAGGCAGAAACAAGATAAGGTGATTAGCTAAGCTAAATCAAACATTCACACAGAAAGCTCCATGTTCCATTGGCCAAAGCAAGTTACATACCTAAGATAAAGTCAATGGGATAGGAAGTAAACTTCATCAGTAAGGAGGGTAGCAAGGGAGAGAACTAATTATTTATGAATAAATAATATAATTTAACATAAAATGTTAATCAAAGTTTTGACTTTCTGCTGAGCGGAGAGGTTATAAAATGATTATAACATTGTCGTTGTAAATTGCATTTTCATTAAAGGATGTTGAGCATCCTTTGTTTAAGAACCATTTCTCTTTGCTTCGAACAAGTTATATTATTTGCCTGTTTTACTATTGGATTATCTTTTTCTCATTGATTTCAAAAAGCTCTTTACATATCATGGAAGCTAGCTCTTTCCTTTGATATGGGTTGCATATGCGTTTCCCAGCTGTCTTGTGTCTTTTGATTTTTTTACAGTACCTTTTGTCATTCAGAAGTTTTTCGTGTTTATATGGTTGGATTTATTAAGAATAATGGTCCACCTATAAAGACTGAATAAATCTGAAGTTTGGTCCACAAACCAGGAAGGACATACACATATTTTTATATTTTTAAGTATGTGCTTAGGATGTTGACATATCTTACAAGTGCTTGTAGTGTTGGTGTCTATGATTTGACTTTAAGCAAGATTTTAAAATAAATGTTTCTAATTACAGGCCCATGATTTGTTCAGTTAATTAATCTTTAGGTGTTTTTAAACACTGATATACCATTTGACACCTAAATAGTTCTTCAACTTGAGGGAAATTGACAAATACTATTTTATCTTTTTTTTCCCATTTTATGAAAGTATGGAGTATAAAAATTAAATTTTGGGGGGCCGGCCGAGTGGCTCAGTTGGTTAAGAGCTCACTCAAGAGTTTGATCTCTGGGCAACAGCGGTTCAAATCCAGCCCGAGCTGAGCAGCCGCTGAGCTGCCAATAGGTAGCAGGATGGCTCAGCTAAAAAAAAAAAAAAAATTAAATTAAATTAAAATTTTAATATATATAGGCAGCCTACTATACAAGTATAAAGATTCTATACATATTTTCTGAGTAATTGAATGAATACATTCTTTTGGTAAAGTCTGTTTTCTTGCATTTTCAATCTCTGTATAGCCTGACTGAGTTGATATCTATATAATGGCGGTAAGTAATTTTTTAACAATAATGTGTAAAAAAATGCTACTTGGCAGGGGTTTTACAGAGTGTTCACAAAATTCATTTTAAAAACTAGGTTTTCTTAAACATAATTTGCCTGTCTGGATTTCTAATGTTTCAACTTTTTAGTTTGTGTTTGAATTTCTCATTTGATGTTTTGAAATTCTGGATAAAGGCAGAGTCCCCTTGTATTTATTTCCCCCTACACGCCAGTTCCCGCCATCCTACACATATGATGTGTCCAATATAGTAAAAAACTGCTTTTAATTCTCTCGTTGACTTAGGTAAAGCTAATAAATGTAATTGCACTCATTAGAGAAAATGAAAGGCGTGACTTGAAAATTCAAGCACAAAAAATGTTTAGATTCACAAATAGATGAATTCAGTTATAAAATGAGTTCTTTTGAAAACATGATCTTTTTTTTTTCTGTGACCAATTCAGTTCTCCTGATCATTTTAACTTCATTGAATTTAGAGGAATTAACATTAATTAACGAAAGATTTGTTTTTCTTATCCTCTTATATTGATGTGTAAATGTAGTTATAACATACTTTAAAGGGTGAAAATAAACTGCAGGGACTAGTCTTAAAACTTCTAAAAAGGATATATAAACAGAGATAAGAGTGAGAAAGGTAAGACATTTTATTTTGCAAATTATAAATTAATTTAGCAAAGAAGAGATTATAGAGCTAGAATTTGGGAATTTAGAGGGACCTTAGAACTCATCTTCCCTGAGATGTGCAAGACTTAAGGGATATCACATCACTGGTAAGGAAGGAATAGAGGCTCTGTTAGAGCACAGATCTCCCAACTTTCAGGTTAGCCATACTTCTCTCTGTGCTATTCTAGATATAAGCAGACCAGACATTATTAAGGGGAAGCCTTTTCATTTCCCATGAATAAGATTTATTTGTCATTTATTTAGTGTGCTATCAAAGGGGACTATAGAGAATAGACAAGTATCAACTTAAAAGTAAAGTGAAATGTTCAAATGTTTTCATACTTGACTCAGTTTTAGCTCTTATTTTTGCTCTAATTAGTTAGTTGTAAAGAAATACGTATGACATCTACAGTGGAAAAACGTCCCCAGAAGGTGTGTAGTAAAATATGTTGCAGAAATAATCTAATAAGTAAGAATCAAAGACATGTAGCAATATTGTGGTGCTATTGCTTCTCACTTTGCTGCTGCCTCTTTTAAAATGTCAATGCATTATGTTCCCTGAACTTCTTTCCAGGTTGATAAATTACAATACAGACAGTTTGGTACCCAGGTGGACTTTTGAAAGGCACGGTCCCATTTGAATGGCTTCCCTTCTCATGGGCTGTATGGATTTTTTTTTCCAGTAGGCATCCTCTGATTTTTCCCACCAGAATGATTGGTTCATGTCTTTCTCATCCTCATGAACTGACAGCCATTAGACATCACTACTTATCACAAAGAGAGATGATTGTGTAATGAGTAAAAATTATAAAAGTATAAGTTCAGTTGGTATTATCTTCCTAATAGATATGCTTGGCCTCAAACAATTCTTTCGGTAAGGTAGAAGTTCCATTGCAAATTACTTGCATGGGGACAGGAAAATAGGCATTTTACCTGGGATTCTTAAAATTGTAGTCATAATAAGACAATGTTTAGGAATTATTTTTTAAAAGAGAGCCAAATTATATAATTTCTACCACTTTTTATCTTAATTATCACCACAAATAGGATAAGGATACTATTGTTTAACTCTTTTTAATGTTGTATAAAATTCAACATCAAGTTATATGTGAGGATGGGGCATTCATCACTCAATCTAACTTTGTTCAAAGTTTGGACCTGCACTCAGCATATCAAAGCATTCTTATTAAGCACTTTCCTGTGTACTTGATATTTAATCGCTATTAAGCTATATCTGAAATAAATTGTCATTTGGTGCCTTTTGAGAACTTTGGAAGAAGGGTATCAGAAGTTTGGTGTTGCCCATCTCTGCAATTGCTAATTTGGGGAAATTGGACAAATTAATTAAATTATTTTTGTAAGCCACCGTTCCCTCATTTTTTAGCTGGGATAATACAACTACTATGTATCTCATATTGTTGTTTTAAATATTAAATATATAATTTTATTTTATATGCGCCACAGTGACTAGTAGAAAGTTCTCAAAAAAAAATCTATTGTTTTTACATTTCTGAAAATTATTCTGAAAGAGACAGAGAATGGTATCAAATAGTGGTAGCTATTACTGGGAATGGCGTCATCTCTGAGAGGAGTGCGAGATAGGAGTGTCTAACGTGAACTCTTATTGTGTCCTTGAAGAACACTAGTGGTCAAACATGTGATCTGGGGACAATTCCTATTAAAATTCTGACTAACCAACTGACAATACCATAAGTAGGCTGTTATTGCCAATTCTCCCATGTGGTATGGAGAAGTTAATTTTAGGTCTTTATAAAAGAAGATAGGCTATAGAATTCTTAGGTGCTTTTCTGAAGAGGTCCAATTGCAAGACTTTAGTCTACTCTAAAAGTTTTAAGCTGCGCGTAATTGCTCAATAATGAACTCATCATGCATTTGGTGTATGGCTCACAGATATGTACATCGGTTGGAAGTTCCATTTTTTGACAGAGCGGGTGTTCTTTTTAAATATTTTTGTGACAAAGTGAATAACAGGGAGTAGAAAAAAATTAGGTGGAAATTTTCTTAGTGCCTCTTGTGTCAGGTTAATTTCAATACAATGTTGGTTGTGTCTCACACTGATTTGCTTTAAATTCATTGTGATTATAACACTAAAAGTTTTATTTCGCAAAAATAGCTTTCCAAATTCCATAAAATGTGAAAACTGAAGCTTGGTAGAAACATATATCAAATGTTAACGTGTAATCTGTACCTATGACTACCTATTTCAGTTTCAGTTACTAAAATCGATGTTTCATAATTCTAAAAATATTGGGTCAAAAATACTTCCTTTTAAAACGAGGAGAGAAATATTAGAAATTCTTGCTTGAAACATTGCCTGTAAGGGGTTCAATATGGAAATAATTTGTTTGTGATTTTAAAAGTTCATGATATTCTCCTTGAGAATTTTCCAGCAGCATTCACTAGCATATCTTACATTTCCTTAGCCTGTGAGAGTCTCCTTTTTATATTTGCAATGGAAACAACATGAGCTGAAAAGCATACTGTTTCAGGTTCATTCCATTTTCCATAATACTGCTGCAGCAGTGTCAAAGAGACTCAGTAAATGAAAAATTGTTTTTTTGGCTTTTCTATTGTAGTTTGTGCTCTGGTCTTCTCTGAAGATACACTTATGTTTGTATATCTATGTTTTTAGATCATTTTTATATTTCCCATCAATTTAATTATTGTTCAGTTAACTTCTTGTCATTGCTTTTTGTTCACTTGCTTATTTATTTTGGTTTTAACTTTTAATGTATTTGCCTTAGAGGGCTTGGATTTGAAATAACTTGAATTTTGGTCATTTTTTTATTGATTTGTTACAAATTATTCTTGAATTCTTCTTTTAAAGTCATTACCACTTAACATATTGGTAAGCATTCAATAGATGTTCAGTGAATGCTAGAGTGTGTCTCAATCTACATATATTATGAAACCTTCTGAAGACCTACTTATAATAGTATAACAAAATCTCATTCAGATGTTAATTCCGATGTAAAGAATACCAGATACATAACCAATTGATTATGGTTAAGTTTTTCAGGTAATTGATAAAGAATATAGATTTATTTAACACATATTTATTATATTGTAGCCATTAACATACTTAATAGTTAGACATTGAACATTTAATGTAAAATAAAATGATTTAATAATTTACTATTAAACATTGGATTGATGGATCAAGTCAATCATTTAATGAAATTACCAATGATAGGATTTGATAATATTTTGGACCTGCATTCTGTTTTGCTGGCATTCTGAATCTTGCAGAAATTCTAATTTGCAATATAGAATTCAAATGAAAGAAAACTTTTATGGCCTAGTGAAGTACGTTTAAAAATATTTATGTCATTCAGCCATCAACTACAGTACTAACTTATTGCCAATGAGATTATATCAAATTTAATTTCATTACCAATTATTTAAAAGCCTTTTAGATCACTTAAAAAGTGAGTACCATCTTGGGATTTTCATTCAGCTATAAATTCTGGAGTTTTATTTTATTGTGCATTATGGTGTCACAAGTGAAATGAGACCCGGCTTCAAGTAACACATGGGCCACTAACCAGTTGTATGACTTTAAATTCCTTTTCACCAAGTTTAAATACTGGAAAACTTAGGGATCTCCTCATACATACCCCCTCTTTTCTATGCTGTGTATGATTCATGAGCTAATCCATGTCAACAAAATTCCTTCTGAGCTTGGGGCTTCCATTTGTTCAAAATATCATTATTAGAGAGATCATTATTATATTTGGCAAATTTTCTGTCTAGTTCCTAGTCTATTTCAATTCGTTCAGCAGGGATGATTGTGCAAGAAATAATGTGTTTTTGAATGGCTACAGGAATGTTTATAGAAATACGTTGAGATCTTAAACTGACTTCCAAACTATTTAACATGTCACTGTGCATTCTTTGTGTATATTTGGCCTGTGTATACTTACACATACATATATTAAATGTCTATAAAACAAAACCAAAGACAAGGAGGGCTCTGATATGAGCATCTTGCCTTTATACTGTAGTTGGCCTCAAACATTCAGGCTCTCTTTCCTACCTGCTCTGCTGACCTTCTGGATTCGAATTTCAGAGAACAACCAGAGGTAGTAGCTGTAGCAAGACAGCAGCTGGGACCATACGGATCTCAGCATCCTGCCTTATGGTCATTATCTTTGTTTCTATCTTTATGCTGCCACTATGTCTCCTTCTTGTGCTCTCCCTGCATCCTTTCCTCGCTGCCTCCTCCTCTTCCTGACTCCAGCTCCCCTTGGCCCCTGTAACTTACCTGCCACCTTCTTCATTTTACTCTATACAAGTGGAAACGAGATTCTCTAATTAGGAAAATTTTTCAAAACTATTTTATTTTAATTGTGTGTAGCCATGCAGCTACCATTCCCTAATTTCCACAACCACTGTTAACAATAGAAAAAAATAATTTTTTTGTATACTTTATCAATTACAGTTTTTCAAATTGTAAGGGCTGACAACTAGATATTTAAAATAAATGCA